>CATNWA010009351.1:0-20305 GCA_951230385.1 Staurois parvus | reverse complement strand
TCCACCTTACTGCCCCGAACAAACATCCCCGGGACCTAATATCCAAAATACCACAACCACCCCGACCAACCACCTCCCCGCCCACTCCAACCAGCCCCTCTCCCCTCCACTTTTTCCCCTTTCCCTCCTAGTTTGGTAAGACCCAAGGAGCGGGGGCCCAAAAACCCCTTCGTTTTATTGCACCCGTATTGTTATTGTACTGCCCTCTTTGTATTGTTCCCATTGTAATGTACAGCGTGAAGAAAACTGTTGGTGCTAAAAAAAATTATGTAAAAAATTTAAGGGCCCGATCCGGTCCGCCTAAAAAATGGACAGTTGGACTTGACCGGTCCCCCTTTTTAAAAGGGAGCCAAAAGCAAGGATAAAAGAATACATAAATTACAGCCCCGTTGTTAGAGTAGTGATTGTTTGAACATCTCCCAGGGCCAAAAACCCAGGGTTACTATAAACTGCTTGCGGGAATGAAATGCAGGGTTTTTCGGCGGCAAAAGCGGGCTTCCCTGGATCACGTCCCTTTGGTATTTTTTGTGGTTCGGGTGGGGAGGGCACGCTTGCGCCCCCCCTTGACTGGGCGGGGCGATGGTTTCCCAGGTAAATCCCCTTGTGTCACAGAGGCAGTTATTGACTTTGTGCATTCCTAAAAAATTTTGGGAATTTGAAGGAATTTGTTGGGGATTTTAAAACCGGATGGGGACGAAAAACCCCCCCCTTTGGGGTTTTGGGTTTACCAAAAAAACGGGTTTAAAAAAACATCTTCAAAGATCAGTAGGCAATATTTCCCACATTCGTATGCTGTTACACGGGTTAAATTTAATTTTTTTTAAATGTATTTGAGAATTCATTAGTTTATTTTTTGTACCTTTTTCCTAGGGGACATTTTATAGTTATTTTAATGCTGCCACCCAGTGGCCTTATTTGGTAATGCATTTTTTTTCCCATTTTTGGGCCCCCCCTGAGATTAGGGAAAAATTTCCCTTTTGTATTTAAAAAGCCCCCCCACTTTCTTTTTGGGTTTACAGCATTCCCTGTGTATGGGGGGCAGAAACCCAGACCACATGTAACGGGGGCCCAAAAGTATTCTACTTTGTACGCTAAGAAAGTATCATTTTTTTGACCCCCATAATACGGGAAACCATTCTTCTTGCTTTTCCTGTTTTTCACTTTTTCCCAGAATAAAGAAAATTTTGGGGATGAACACAGTATTGGTGAGTTCAAGCTATTGATAAGGATTCCCCACAGTGATTATATCTGCTTATACAGGCTAGGCAAAAGAGGTCTCACAAGGGAAAAATCGCTATCACAAAAATTGATTCAAAAATAGTCAAAAGATGCATAAAATTTCCTCCCGGTGCTGTGGTATGTGTGTGCTTAATCTGAAATTCAAGCTCAGTGCCATCCGCCATTTGGGAAAAGGGCACATGGTGCACAAGCTTACTGCACTTCATGTAAAATGTTGAAAACTGTTTCTCTGCATTGAACTGTGTTTAACCCCACCTGTTAACCCGCTTTTCTTTCTTTTAAAGAGACAGTACCAATTTTTGCAGAAAAACATTTAAAAAAAATGTTGGGACAAGGCTTGAACACTCTTTTTTGCCAAACCCAAACCGCAGATACTCTTCTCTAAACCCAAAGCGACGTAAGGGAGCAAAATTCGGGCAGACATTCCCGAACAGGGGTAAAACCAAACGTAAAATTTAAACCCGACACAAAAAATCGGGGAAAAACTATAAAAGCCACTAGAGATGAGTTCCCCGAAATCTTTTCAAAACCTCGGGGACCGCCCTTCACAATGCATGTAAATTTTTGTCAACTTTAATGATAAACCCAAACTAAATTTAAAGAGACTCTAAAAATCCCCCTATTGTTTGGTTTTAAAAGTTTCCAGCGGCTGTCTGAAAAATTTACTCAGCTTTTTGCGGGGACTCTAATATAGAGGATTCTTCAGGGAACTGACCAGGGGGAGGCCCCAAAACCCAAACAAAGGGATTTACGTGAAAAAAATGCAAATTTTTTTTAAAAACCCCCCAGAAAAATTTTTCCGCTTTTACTCAACTGCGGGGAGCCAAAGATCTCACAGATCCACCTAAACAAGCGCACTGCACTTTTTTCTAGTCCTCTCGCCCCGGGAAAGTTCGAGTTAAGGATAAGTATTAGAGGCCTGCGCTAAATGCTGAAAAAAAAAAGGCGCAAAGCTCTTTTACCAAAAAGGGAAAGCGAGGTAGAAGATGCAAGAAAATCAACAAGCAGGGGTTTGATAGCTCAGCAAGCGGGAGATGAAGCATGCAAGAAGCTAAAACAAGCAGGATAGAAGACGCAAGGTAGCTAAAACAACCCAGAGATAGAAGCACGCAGGTAGCTCAACAAGCAGGGGGCAGTTTCCCCAAAAAAAAGATTCGGGCGAGGGGAAAGGGGGGGAAAGCGTTTTCCCTAGCAAGGCTAAAAAGTCTTGAACAAGAAATGGGAAAAAAGTATTTTTTTCGGGAACGGGCCTTACCCCAGCGAACGGGAAAGATCCGGTTGAACGCACCAGTGAATACTTTATTAAAGTTTAAACCATTTGCGAAGTTTACGGGAGTCATCCCCTTTTACCTTTTACTAAAAACACTGTTCTGACTTCAACACAGAGACCTTCAGTTCCATATGCCTAGCCTCTTCAAATCTACAAAAAAAAGTCCCTCTATGCAGAAAAACCCCAAAATTCAATTGCCAACAAAAAAGGTGATTCCCAGTGAAAGTCGCCAGCTAAAGCCACAGCCCCCCAAAACCCCTTAGAGACTACACCACAGTTTAAAGCTATGAAAATCTTTTTTCCCCGGGGAAACCCCAACCCTAACCCACCAGAGAACTTTAAAAAACCAGGGGTTCCACAAGTTTTTAGCCCCCCCAAAGAGTGAGAGATCAGACTTGAATGACTTTGCCGATATATTTATTCGCCGTGAGTCATTTTAAACCAGCCCCTTTAAGGTTTAAAGGACTGTCCAGGGGAGCTACAGGGCCTGGGGGATCAACCTTTTAAGGTGCCCATTGCTTTATCTCAAACCCTTTCTTTCTAAAGGGAAGGGTTTATTTGCTCATTTTAAAATGGTGGGACCAAAAATCTGCAGGAATTTTTTGTTAAAAGTGAGAACAGTTTCATGTTGACCACCCCGGGCGCAGGTTTTGGTTTTCTGCATGGGCAAAAAAAATTGAGCAAAACCTATGGTAGTCTGAAGCAAAGAGAGGGGCTCTATTTTAAGAGACTGCAAAACTTCCTAAAAAAAGGAAAAGGGGACTATCGCAAAAAATCCCAAAATCTTAAATGACCCCCCTTTATGGAGTAAAAGTTGGCCCAAAAACAGAAAACCCCACTCTAATTCTGGACTTAAGCTTTTTCCCACACCCCTTATGGGGTCCCAGGGGGTGGTCTAAAACCGGCATTAACGGCCTCTGGGGGGTGAAAATTTTTTGGGCCACCCAACAGGGCTCGGGGGACAAAAGGGGGCCCCCCAAGGAAAAGGGTTTTTCCTTTTTTTCCATTCTCAAACTTTTGCGGTTATTAAATGATAAAAGGGCCCTGGATTTAGAAACGATCCCGCTTTTAGCTTCATTGAAAAACCAAACCCTTGCCTGCCCTTTCATTCCCTTTTTATCATCCAAAAACAAGGGATGGGGGTTAACCCCCAGCCGCTAAACGTAGAGACTGTCCCAGAGCAATATCTGTTAAAAGGGGCAGGGGAAATTTTTCCAACCCTCCACAACCTTCCAACCCTTCTTTTACCAAGGCATTTTGGGTGGGGAGTGAATTAAAAAACCCTAATCGTCAGCTGTTCCCCATTTTCCCCAAAAAGCCCTCACCCTCTTAAAAATTGTCTTTGGGCTTAGGGCCCTAGACCCTTTAAAAGTGCCCCCCCCAAATTTTCCCCCAAAAAGGAAAATTTTTCAAGTGCTTTTTACCCTTTTTATAAACCCCTTTCCTAAAAGTTCTGTTTTAAGTTGGGTTTTAATCCCAAGGGGCACAGTACCGGGTTTCTGCGAAAAGACCAAAGGGGTTTAAGCCAAAGCATTTTTCAATTCCAGGGAAACCCCCAGCAGTACCTACCTCAAACCCCCGTCTCAAATTATGGCGGGGGCAAAAAAGTCGCTTAGCCCAAAAGTAAGGTTTCTTCTCTTTCACGAAGTTGTGGAGAGGGACTGGATCACAAAAAACTGTGCCAAGATATTTCCCAGTTTAAGATTTTTCCCCAAAAGGGTCATCCTGGGAAAAATGCTTTTTGGGGTGTATGCCATAATAGGGTTTAACAGGGCAAAAGATCCCTGGTTAAGCCTAAAAATTTTTTGAGATCTTTGGTTAGAAGGTCACGCCACACCATTACTCTCAGAACCTGTGCTGGTCGTGTAGAGGACCTTTGGGAGAAGGGTCGATGGATTTATGGTCTTCTTTTCAAGGATTTGGGGAAGGGGGGAATTTCCCTTCCCAAATTTGTTGAGTGTGATCAGATACCAGACAAAAAAGGGGAGATTCCCCACTCCAGATGCTGCAATCATCATCCTCACTTAAGGCACCCCTTTTGATGAGATTCCTTTGGGGGAATTTTTGGGCAAGAGTGCTGGGAAAACTTGGTCTGCTGGAAGGGGGACATTTCAGAGTCTTAAATATTACCCAAAGGATGGGCCTAACCCATGCCCTTTTGCAAAAGACCTTGACCTAGGTGGGTAATAGTGGGGGATGTATGCCTGGGGCAAATGTCATCTGAGATCCACTCCCCTTTAAAAAATTACATGTTGGGAAAAAAACGGGGCATCCCACCCCCCAAAAAGTGCCCTCCCCCATTTTGAAGTAAAGGAAAAAGCTCTTGCCTTTATTTCCCGTAAAAACCCCATGTTACTCCGTTCTTTGTGATGACAACCTAGGGACCACAGTGTTTTTTACTACAAGTGATGAAACAAAAATAGCCCTTGGGCAGTCGAAATAGAGGGGTTCATCAAAATTAAAGGACGAAGAATTCTTCCGGATGAGTCTAAAAAGGTGGATGCACCCTTACCTCTTCGTGCTGCAAGGGCCCCTCCCAACCCAACGTTTAAAAGGTTATCCAGATTCACCCCACTTCAAGAACACAAAGAGCAGGCCTGAAATGAAGGAAAAA
The DNA here is from genome assembly GCA_951230385.1 of Staurois parvus. Taxonomy (NCBI): domain Eukaryota; kingdom Metazoa; phylum Chordata; class Amphibia; order Anura; family Ranidae; genus Staurois; species Staurois parvus. Next base: position 15,182 of record CATNWA010009351.1, on the reverse strand, counting down.
TTTATCGCTTTTATGAAAAGGATCTTTGACAATGATCAGCCGAAACCCCGGCCACCCCTTTAAAGGAACCCTTTAGTGCTTTGGGCCCCGCCTTTTTTTGGAGTGTATCAAAACCACGTAAGCCAAAACAAATCAGGGTAGTTTTTGGGCTCCAGTGGCCCAAACATCAAAACGAATCCCCCCGAAAAATTTTTTCTTCTCACTACACCCCAGTTCCCTTGCTACAAGTCAGAGAAAAAAGCCCTTTACATCTTCTCAGATGATTACTGAGGGCCCCTAGCAGTGTTGCCTTTCCCCAAGGTAATATACTCTTAAAACAAACCCCTTGAGTTTTTGTTTTTGGGAAAAACTAAGTTAGCAAACCCAAACCTGAAAAAATTGGGCATTATTTTTCCCCTTGAAATGAAAACCTAAAGATCCCGGGGACCCCCAAATATCCTTTCCCCCGCTACTCTACTTACCCCGAAGCTTGGGTCCCTTTTCCCGGGTTTCCCGTTCCACCCGGAAACTTTAAAGCAGGGAAAACTGTGCTATGACCGTGGGGAAACGAGTACAAACACCTCTCCAACTGCTTCTGGAATGTTGGGAAAAATGGGGTATATTTCTTTTTTGAATTGGTTTTAACTACCGTTATGGTTTAGTGACATTTACAATGCCAGATTGGGGGGTATGCCCGTTACCGTTAATATTTATGTTAATGTAATGAGGGAAATTTATTATTTGTTTATTTTTTGTTTCCATTTCCTTTGGATATTTTTTAGTTAGTAATGCTGCCATCCCGTGGCCTTATTTGGTAAGCACTTGTTTTTTTATATTGCCTCCCCGAGATTTTAGGAGACCCAAATTCCCTTTTTTTTATGAAGCTCCCCCCTTTTTCTTGGTACAGCACTTCCTGTGTCATGGAGAGGCAGCTAACAGTCCCATGTTTAAAATGGATACATGTTTTTTGCATAGTCGCTACAGGAAAAATAACATTTTTTTGATGCATAATACTGGAAACCATTTTATTCTGCTGTACCTGTTGTCACATGTACGAATAAAGGGAAAATTTGGAAGAACCCCAGTATTGGTGAGTTCAGCTATCTGATAAGGATTGCCCCCAAATGATTATATTGGGTTTATACAGGCTAGGCAGGAGGTCTACAAGGGAAAAAATGCTATAAAAAACAATCTGAGTCAAAAAAAGTTTAATCAAAATAAAAAAAACCCCTGAAAACTTTAAAGGAAAATTTCAGGGGTTTCAAAGGGGCGCTCTTGCGGGCCAGGTTCTGGGGTTCCACCACCAAACCCCTGAGGGGAAAAGGGGGCCTTGGCTTTTTGCTGGGTTTAGTCCAAAAGCTCAGGCCTAATTTATGTCCCCGTCCCGGGCCCCCTCGCCCCCCCTACTGTAACTGTCAGATGGGCTCTGTCAACACCCCCCTTTATACCAAAGGGAAAAGTGGACTGCACACAGCGGGTCTGAAGCAATTTCAAAGGGAAAGGGTGGGTAAACTTCCCATAATGTCGGATCCAAATCCCCATAAATTAATGAGGTCCCACTTGGAGGAGCCCTTCCCTTAAAAGGTTAAAGGGACAAGTCAGATAGAAGTCGCCTTTAAAAAGAAAAGGGAAACCCCCTCTAATGTCGGAGCAAAATTCGTAGTGCTAATTAAAAACGGCTCTCATTGGGCCCAAAAAATGGGAATTTTTAATGTCATGGGGGGCCCCACAAGTCGGATCCCAAATTTTTAACAGGTTTTGAACCCCGCCTCAAGGGTTTTTCATGAAGAAAAAAAAAAAGTGTCAGTTTGTAGCAGGCTCCTTGTACAAGGGGTTTAGAAGGAACAATGTTCCGCAGTTTAGTCCCTTTCCCCTTTCCCCCCCCCTATTTGTTAAAAAAAGGGCATTTTGCAAAGTTCATGACTTTATCCCCCTAACAGCAAAGAATGCTGGGAAAGGGGGGGGGAAAGCCGGAAGTGAAGGGGGGGAACAGAGAGACACGAAGGCTGGAGAAAGACAGGGACACGTGGAGCCCGTCCAAGCAGAGGGGGAGGCTACCTACAGCACTCAGCGCGGGATTGTAGGAGGACCTACTGCTGTGTGTTTCAGAGGTCTGTGGTTTGGATGTCCCCCTGGAGAGAGTAGACACCCATTTACACTTTGGCATTTACACTTTTGCATATAGACTGGGGACAATCCGCACGACCACCTGACTGGAATCTCACCAGTCCGGGGCCAAGTGTCTGTGCATAGCCACTAGACTCCCCTACTGCCCCTGGTCTGTTGGTGTGCAAGTTGTGATTGGCCTTTAGACGATCGGAGTTGTTGGACCCGTCTCAGGCTCAGAAGACCTAGTGAAAATCGTGATGTATTTGTAATCTCGCCACACCAGGCTGAAACTCACAAAGAAGCCTTCAGCTGCCATTTACTTCATTATAAGGGACTGAAAACTTGTCTGGCACGAGGGATCTAGAGCTTCCAACGCATTACAGAGGATCTAGAAGTGGGGGTGAATGTAATTGGCAACTTAGGTAGCTTTATTAGAGTAACCTCTTTATTAGGACATTCTTGTTCTCTGACTCTGAGGATGATTTTTGGCTATCAGCCTACCTCAGAAGCAAGAATCATACATCCGTGTGTCGGATAAATATCAATTTCATGACGAGCAGCTATAGTAAGTTTGGTTTAGTTTGATATCAGCTGGTATTTACTGCTGTAAAGTTGCGACTCTGCCATCAGGAGATTCTTGGCTGGGAAAGTCACTCAGTAGTGGCGAGACTCAGATTTTTACTGACGATATGCCATAAAAGGAAGAAAAGTAAGTTTTGGAATGTATGAAAGGGGAACACACTACAAACCCCTTCTATATTACATCTGCATTTATAATTCTTATATCTATCCATAAAATTGTTCATTGAATTTCATTTTAAGCCACGTGTGTCAGCAAATTCTTGGCGGGGTATTTGCTATTCATTAACGAATTGTGCCAGAGGGCGTTGGGTTTGCTTAGGGTTAGATTTAGTGAGTCGCAGGGACCATAATATAGTTCAGCAATCTTGGTCGCCAAAGGGGCTGGTGCTACACGTGGGGGCTGCGCCCGGGATACTTGCATGCTCGAATTACCCAACAACCGACTCAAAGCAGTGCCCTACTAACCAACTCCTAAGATGGAGTCGCACCGCTGCGGACGCAAAAGTGGTGCAGCAGTGGAAAAAATGCTTGCCCAGAACGGAGTGTAGTGATCGAGTTCCCCAGAGAAATGGGGAGTCCTATCGAAGAACAGATTTACCAAGATAGTGAATGCACTACCCACAGAGGGAAAGAAAACGTGGGTGGATAGATGTGATACCCGCCTCAGACACCACCCTGGCATATGCCCTGCTAGAGTGTGGAAGAAGGGGAATCCCTGAACAGTTTCCAAGGAGCCAAATATCCTCAAATAGAGGATGGGACAAGGCTCTCAGTTACTTCAGTTGAACGACCCCAGGGCTAGTTGTGCAAGAGCCTGAGAGGGGGAAGAAACCCTGTCCAGAGCCACCTCTAGCCACTCCATAGGCCCGGAATTCACTCACTGGCATTGGGGGACTGTCATGTTAAAATGCCGTCAAACCCCCCACAAAGACCTCCCTCTCCATACACAGGGATGTATCGGAAGCTCATGCTCCGATTCTTCTCGGGTAGGCAAACCAATAACCTACCGGGGAGGATGGCTTTGATAGAGTGGCTAGACCAAGCCATGGTAAGCACGTAAGTGAATGGGGACATTCCTGAGGCCCACACAGAAAACAGAAGGGATTACGGAGAGCCTAGTAGGGGGCCGCTGCATTGGGAGGCCAATTCGCAACCTTAAAACTTAGCAAAACAGGATTGCACTGCTCAGGGCTATCTAGATATTTTACAAGATGTATTTGGGCTTACTGAAAATGCTTCGAGACCTCATCTATCAGCTAGAGCAACCTACCAAAATGAAGGGGAGAAACTCTCCAGTTACATGGGACATCTAGACAAGAATAATACACCAAAATTCTGGGCTAAAAAGATGGGAATAGGCACCTGAAAGAGTAGATTGTGGTTCGGCGCCGCAACAAGTCCTAACGGGGAGCCAGGCCCCTAGACACCCCATTGCCATTCTATTACGAACTCGGGGTGAGATGTGTGGCCTCCTGAACTATCCAGTACTTGATCCGGACTGTGAGAGAGGAGGACAGCCATGTTGGATGGACAAAGAGAGACAGTCAGGAACTCTGTTTGTAGGGGTCCGGGTAGTCAATGTGGGAGGTTGACACCCCTGAAGTTGAAAAACTCTTAAGACTCAGGTGTCCAACTAATGGAGATGGTGACCTTATCTAATGGCGGGAGGGGTCCGTAGCGGGTTTAGCGAGAGAGACGAGAGCAGTTTCTGAAAAACCCCTGTCAGGAGTTTGCCCCAACGCAAGCAATTAGTCCCACCATTTGCATAATGATCTGCTTTAATTTGTGGAGGGACCAGGACATGTTTCAGGAGAGTCTTGTCCAGAGCCCATGGAAGGCCTGAAGCTAAGCGCCAAAAACCGGCGGAAAACTTCAGAGGGCTCCTGGTGAAGGAGCAATACCAGGGGACCCCACCACCAGCAGCTAGCTCCACTCAACAAAGTAAAATGGGGGGCGAGGAGAAAATCTGGTCCTATCCAGAAGGAACCCCACCATCCCATACAAACAGCCTAGTGGAAAATGCCACTTCACTTCTCACCTCAGGAGTCAGTGCACACCCTCAAACCTGGGAGGAGTCAACCATGGCTTAGGCCGAGCCAAAAAATCCCCAAGGAGGGGAGTAAGGATAAGAACACTGCAGAACAGAAGAAGAGACGGCTACCTGTTCACCACTCCCTCCTGAGGAATTTAGTGGGACCCTCCCCTGTCGTCCACGATTCAGGTAGAAGGGATTTATACCAGGGCTCTTCTGGGACACCGGAGCCCAAGTAAAACCTTCTGCGTACCCAAGTACTTCTACGGACAAGCATATGAAGCAGATTTGCCCTTGCAGAAGCTGGAAGATCTGGAAATATGGGGCATAGGAAACCCAGAAGTTTCCCTATGATGGTTACCTATCGGTCAGACTAACTTTTGATCCTTCCATGACAGGGAAAGGCTGAGACCTTTTGGAAGCCCTTAGCCGTCATCTGTCCCCGGCCGCCCTTGGGGCGCCAATAGGACGTCCCCTAATTATAGGGACCAACACCAATCTTGTCAGAAGTGCTGTTGGCGCCATTGGTCGAAGAGTAGCCCAATGATCAACCCACTTCTGTACATCCCATGCTGAGGCAAGGGCATATCAGCAGCCTGGCTCCCCTGACACATGAGAGGAGGCAGCCCAGGAGCAGAAAGAATAGGGAGTTGATATGGCGTTCGTCTGGAAAGACTGATCAACCTATAGAAGAGAAAAATGTGCTACAACCCGGTGAGGTGGCGTGTTACAGGCATCAGGTCAAATTGACCACCCCCGGAAGCAGCCAGGCCCCTTCATTTGTCCTTTGAGGCTGTGTGGCTGTGAAGAGAACACGAGAGTGGAGATCCTCCGGAGGTAGTGTCAACAAAAGCGTCTACGGGAGGAGCCTACGGAAAGGTTTCGAAAATCAGTGTTCATAACCCGACTGCTGCCCCAGTGAAAATCCCAGCTCGGGTGTGCTGTTCGGACATGTGGATCCTGCAAACCACTTAATCTAGGGTGGCTAGGGGGACGGAAGAGAGCGCGAAAGAAATCCCTGTCGATGGCGTTTTGCCCAATATGAAGTACACCCAGCTTTTATTCCGAAATGGAGAGAGGAGAGCGAAGAATCAAAAACTTCCTAGAGTGGCGGGCTTGCCATTTTTTTCACTCCAGAAGTGAGTTTCAGAAAGTGGTTGATGGGGTGTGCAGAGCAGAGTGCCCATCATCGTCGATCCGGCTTCGAAGAAGACGCTAATTGACCCATTTCAGTGGAAAGGGTTCGACGAGTTCCATTGGGAGATTTGAAAGACCTGCGGTGAGCAACTGGCAGAGTTGAAGAGGAGACAGGCCATCATCAGAGAGTCCCGAAGTGCCCATTTTACGCCTCTCCGATAGTGGTGGTCCGGAAGGAAGAAACTGGATCTTTAGATTGTGCATCGTTACTTACCGGGAACGCTAAACCGAAGAACAGTCCTGATCAGTATGCCACCCCAGGATAGAGGATGCTTTGCAAAGCCTATCAGTGGGCAAAGTGGTTCAGTGTGCTGGGACCTGAGAATGGGTATTACCAATCCCCATTGCACCCGGAAGACCGAGAAAAGACCGCGTTCATAACCCCAATGAGGTTCTTTGAATTTGACCGGATGCCCTCAAGGTTTGTGTGCAACTCTCCAGCCACCTTTCAAAGGTCTGATGGAGAAGACGGTGGGGTGACATGAAATTTAATTGAAGTACTGGTATACTTGGACGACATCATTTGTGTTCGGGAAGACCCTGGAGGAACATGAGGAGAGATTGGAGAAGGTGCTCAAAGAGACTTCATGATGAGGGACTGAAGTTGTCCTTGGAGAAGTGCCAGTTTTACCAACCCTCGGTCCAATTACCTGGGTCATATACGTATCTGCCGATGGAGTGGCCACTTGACCCCAAGAAGCTGGAAGCTGTTACCTCATGGCCGAGGCCCACAAATGTCACAGAGCTCAGATCTTTCCTGGGGTTTTTTCTCCTATTATCGCAGATTTGTCCAGGGCTTTTTAGTCGCTCGGATAGCCCGCCCACTCAATGAACTGCTCAGAAACGAAGAAGACAATGATGATATGCAGATCTTTCTAGACCTGCGAAGCCAGCAGTGGGACCCCAGGAGGCCTAGGGAATCTATTCAATGGACAATGGACCCAACCCAGTGTGAAGAGGCCTTTTAACGGCTGAAAAAAAGAGTCCTAACTAACAACCTGCCCCAATCCTGGCCTATGCAGACCCAGCCAAGCCGTACGAATTGCATGTGGATGCAAGTAGAGATGGGTTAGGGGAGTCCTCTATCAAGAACAGAATGGATGCTTGCGACCTGTCGCCTATGTGAGCCGGGGTTTGGCGTCTGCTGAGAAGAAACTACACCACCCACAAGCTTGAATTCTTGGCCTTGAAGTGGGCAGTAGTGGACAAACTTCGAGATTACCTATAATGGAGCAGAATTCGTGATAAAAACAAATAACCCCCTCACATTACATTCTCACTACAGCTAAGCTGGATGCTACTGCCACAGGTGGTTAGCTGCCTTATCGGAGTTCCACTTTCAGCCTCAGTTATCGGCCAGGGATTGGGAATAGGGATGCAGATGCCTTATCCCGAAGACCTCACTGTTCCAAGGATTCCCCAGAAGAGTGGACTCAGGTGCCCTCTGAAGGGGTACGAGCCTTATGCCAAGGAGTGGAACACCGAACAAGAGGTGGGTCCAGGGCAGAAGACATTGGGATTTTGGCGTCTGGGTTCCCAGGTGTTATTGCAATGTCACCCAGGTTGGGGGTGAAGGCCTGCCCAAGCTTTCCAGGAAGGATCTGCGAAGAGATCAGTTGGAAGACCCCCTCTGCAGCCTAGTACTGAAGGCTTTAGAAAGCAAAAGCCCTGATTTGCTTCTTACATCGTCATGGGAGGCCCCGGCGGCTAACATCGTGAGTGGGATCGGCTACAGTTACGCCACGGAGTGGTCTACCGAAGGGGCCCCTCTGATGATCCTGAAGAGAAATGGCAGCTATTTTTGCCCGCAAAACACAGAGAAACGGTGCTGACCGCTCTCCATGATGACCATGGCCATCTGGGAACAGAAAGAACCTTTTGTTTGGTAAGAGAGACCGCTTCTACTGGCCCTGCATGCGGACAGAAGTTGAAAGTTACTGTCACTCCTGCATCCGATGTATTCAGAGGAAGACTCTGCCTCAACGAGCTGCCCCAATGGGCCACCTTCAAAGTCAGGGACCCATGGAGTTGGTGTGCATTGACTTCCTGTGCCTGGAGTCGGATCAGAGTGGACAGGGAAATATCCTGGTAGTGACTGACCATTTTACCAGGTATGCCCAGGCTTTTCCTGCTAGAGATCAGTTAGCATCAACTGTGGCAAAGATTTTAGTTTAGATAGGTTCTTTGTGCATTACGGACTACCACAACGTATCCACTCAGACCAAGGGAGAGATTTCGAGAGCAATCTCATCAAGACTGCCAGTAGACTTGGCTTTTGGAACCTCTGTAGACCATACCTCTGCAGCTTCCATAGAGGATATGTGGACCGCCTAAGGAAAAGCCTGAAGATTGCTTATGAGAAGGCTCAAGCCACCTCAGATGCCAGGGGACAGAGAAAACAAAGAGAACTTTGATCTCAGAGTGCGAGTACAGGACTTACAACCTGGAGAAAAGAGTCTTACTGAGAAATCTGGGTATCCCTGGAAAACACAAGTTGGCGGATAGGTGGCGATCAGAGCCCTATGTCATCTGCAAACAATTGCCTGGATTGCCAGTTTACCAGATTCGACCGGAAAAGGGTGTTGGCCCACTCAAAACCTGGCACCGCAACCACCTTTTGCCTTTGTCAAATGCAGTCCGTCTACCATCACAATCTGATCCACAGTCTACCCCCTCAACTTCTCAGAGGACTAGACCTGTTGACCAGGTCTCAACCCACACCACCTCCTGCAGATGAAGAGGACAGTGAGAGTGAGGAGGTAGGGACAGATTTGCTGTGGCCATCTGACATTTCCGAACCCACCATTCCTTCTTCCACTGGAGTGACTGACGTAGTTCCTCTTAGGCCAGAGGCTCCTGAATTTGTGCCTCAGGCCCAACCTACAGAAGATTTGCAAGAGCCTGAGCCTTCTCTACCCGAGTTAGAACCTGAAGACTCTGGGTCCATTGTTGATGAGGGAGAAGACGTGGAGGAAGCTGAACTGGGAGAGACAGAGAGCGTCGAGCAAGAAGCAAGGGTTGATGAGTCAGTAGTGTCAGAACCAACATCGGAAGCAACGCCAGAACCATTGCTAGAGCCCAGGGAACAGAGAGAGCGTAGAGTTATTCAACCCCCAAAAAGACTGACATATGATGTGTTGGGTGAAAACTCTGAGGAAGTAGTATATGCTTCTAGAAGGAATCTCGTGACGCCATGGTTCTCCTACAGCAGTTTCGGTAGAGAACAGCCCCAACTCACCCCCTGGCACATCTGGTTGGGCCATTCCCATTAGTATGGCCTATGGGCAGGACAACCCTCACTTTGCTACATGGTGGGAGGTTCCTCTGCCAGATTCTTATGCAAGTGTGAATAATGTAATTTCCTGTGTGCACTAACTTTGCTTTTTCTCCGCGTGTATATAAAAGCATGTAACAGGTTGTTTTTACTGCTGTCTTTGGAGGACCAAAGCTTCTCTGGTGGGGGGAGTGTGTAGCAGGCTCCTTGTACAAGAGGATTCAGAAGGAATCACATGTTCAGCAGTCAGTCCTTCCACTCCCTCCCCTATTTGTAAAACCTGGGCATTCTGCAAAGTTCATGACTCATCCACTACACAGCAAAGAATGCTGGGAAGGGGAGGAAGCAGGAAGTGAAGGGGAGAACAGAGAGACACGAGGCTGGAGAAAAGACAGGGACACGTGCAGCCCGTCCAAGCAGAGGGGGAGGCACTACAGCACTCAGCGCGGATAGAGGGACCCTGCTGTGTGTTCAGAGTCTGGTGAGCTGTCCCCCTGGAGAGAGTAAGACACACCATTTACACTTTGCATATAGACATCCGCACCCCACTGCTGGGATCTCACCCATCCGGGGCCCTGTGCAAGCCAACAGATCCCCCTGCCTGCTTTGCCCCTCACCACCAGTGTAATTGAGACTGTCTGCCCCGGGGACTGACACATACTGGGAGATTGCATCCTGCGACTGCCCCTGGTCTTGGGGTGCTTTGTGTTGCCTTTAGACACTGAGGTTGGACCCTCTCAGCCCAGAAACCTAGTGAAATCTGATGTAACCCACACCAGCTGAAACTCCAAAGAAGCCTTCAGCTGCCATTTACTTCATTATAAGGACTAAACGTGCACCAACTAGAGCTCCACCATTACAAGGACTGAAGTGGGGGGAATCTGGCTTAGTAGCCTTATTAGAGGTACCTCTTTATTGCATTCTGTTCTGACTCTGAGGTGATTTTTGGCTAACGCCCCTTAGAAGCAGAATCATACACCGGTGTGGGTAATACATTTCATTGATAGAGCATAAGTAAGTTTTTGTATTTGTTTGATATCAGTTGTATTCTGCTTTAAGTGCGGCTCTGCCATTAGGAGATTTTTGGCTGTGAAGCCCTCTAGTGGCAGACCAATTTTACGGCATTGCATAAAAGAAGAAAAGTAAGTTTTGAAGTTGAAAGGGGAACCCCACCCCTCTATACTGCATTTTTATTCTCCATAAAATTGTTCTTGTTTTATTTAACCCTGTGTCAGCAAATTTCTTGGCTGGGTATTTGCTATTCATTACCAGTTGTGCCAGAGGGATTGGGTTTGCTTAGGGTTGGATCTATTGAGCGCAGGACCCATAATATATTCCAGCTTGTCCCAAGGGGCAGTGCTACAAGTGTAAGCACCTCTATCAGTGGCAAATGGTTTGTCTTAACCTTTTAATCACTATATCTGCAGGACAGCTTGTTCTATTGAATAAAAAGCAAACTTATTGGCTGGATCATCAGGTGAAAAATAGAAGGAAGAAAGCCTAAAAAAGAGAAAACAAATGCAGCCATGACATCTAAGAATTTGTAAGCTGCAATATAATAAAGGTTTGCTTTTGGGTTTAATACTGCTTAAGGTGTGGTTCACACCTAGGCGATTTGCGTTTGATCCGTTTCTGCAGTGCTTTTTGCGGTGCATTTTTCGGCTTTGCCACATTTTTGTGGGTTTTTTTTTTCTTTTTTAAACTTGTTGCTGGGCAGAATAAAATGCAAAACACATCAAAAACGCACTACGTGCTTTTTCTGCAGCATTTCCATCCAAGTCTATACAAACCGAAAATGCAACATTTTGCGTTTAGAAATGTCCCTGAGCCTTTTCAAAAAAACGCACCGGGTGAAAATGCGGAAATGTGAACCTGTCCTATAGGAAATCATGTTAAATGGACTGCTGCGCATTTCTGCAAAATGCTACGGAAAACGCATAGGTGTGCACCTAGACTTAAGCGGCTTGAACAAGCAGAACCTTTGTTGGTTGGATGGTCCTGACATGCCGTACAAAGCCCTCCCACCTAAACACTGCATTTGTTTGCTGTCTTGCTGAATAAAATTGCAGGACAAGCAAAAACTTGGACTATATCTGGGGGTTTCCTGTCTCATGCGTGGATATACACAGTATAGATTTCACATTCATACAGTACATCTAGAAATATCTCACATTTTATTCAGGTGCAGGTAATCAGATCTCACCTTTTGATCACATTCAGAATGTGATATCTATAGAGGGGCCATTCCAGGGCAGCGTGAGCGACTTCCACAGTCAGGACGGCTCCGTCATCTGTATCTGCGTCTGGAGTTAGAGAAATTTTGCAATCACATTTGTGGTTTCCATCTTTTGTTTTTGTCATCTCTCCACTTCCATTTCCACCGGTAACGTTGTATCATACGTTGTATTATTGCTCCCCACCCGATGGACTGTCCACAGATACACATGAGTGGATGAGATGTTTTATCATGTCATTTCGTCTTTTCAGGTATAAATTTATGTGAATTTTCTTTTTTTCTGAATCTGGTTATCTGAAAGGATAGAGTTGTCTCCTCCATATGAGGAAGCCACGTCTCCCCGATGATGTCTGATATAATAGTGTTATCTGTAAAACAAGGAGAAGGAGTAACCATAACGTCACCAAAGGTCAGGATGACACGATGTACAGGTGGAGGTTTCATTATCCCAATGCAGCTTTTATTGCTTTTTCTGCTCACGCCATCAACTCCACGTTCTTTCTGGCTGCCTCTGCACAGGTCATTGTACCAAAATAAAAACAGATGAAAGGAATGGAAAGAAGTCGGCCAGTCAGGTTTAGTGCCCATTAAGGAGATCCATCCTAGTGTAACTCACTCTCTTAGAAACCACTAATTTAAGAAATTTTTCTGAAACTAAAATGTTTAACCCTCGCCCTCCTGAGGATTTACCCCCTTCCTGACTGGGCCATTTTTTGCGATACGGGCGCTGTGTTACTTTAATGGACAATTGCATAGTCATGCAACGCTGCACCCAAATGACATTTGTGTCCTTTTTTTCCCCACAAATGGAGATTTCTTTCGGTGGTATTGGATCGCCTGTGTGTTTTTTTATTATTTTTTGCGCTATAAATAAGAAAAGACCAACACTTTTGAAAAAAAAAACCCAATATTTTTTACTTTTTGTAATAAACGTGTCCAGTAAAAAAATTTTAAAAATCAAATTTCATTATAAATTTAGGTCAAAATGTGTTCTGCTCCGTGTATTTGCTAGAAAAAAAATCCCAATATATGGGAACGTTTATAGCATCTACAATGGGCGGTATAGATACTGGGATTTTTTTTCTACTAGTAATGGCGGCGATTGACAACTTATAGCGAGACTGCGGCGGGCATTCTAACACTGGGGGGAACTGACTTGGTGTCACGGACATCCCCAGTGACACCAATACAGTGATCAGTGCTAATAAAAAGCACCGACACTGTACTAATGACACTGGGCAGGAAGGGGTTAATATCTGGGGAGATCAAAGGGTTAACTGTGTGTTGTTTTACAATGGCGGCTGTGTGTGTGTTTCACTGTAAGCATGCTGCTATGTAGAGCCATACAAAGCAGTGTGCAGGAGCTGACAGGGGAGAGATCTGTGTTGTTTATAAACAGGTCTCTCCCTTGTTGGAGATACTCTATAGGGCGGAATAGAACTGGTTAACTAAATATAAATACTGTATAAACCCACAAGCAGTTAAATAAAACAAACAGCCAGTTATAGACTGGGGCAGTGGCCATTTTTTGAACCATTGAATTGTTGGTGAGGGAGTGCTGGACACCTTAGCTGCCATTGTGCTGCATACTGGGTGTCCAGTGCGCTCCTGTACCTTTAAGGAGGGGTGGGCTCCCCCAGGTCCACCTGCCCTCGGTCTATCCATTAAATACATGTGCCTCTACTATGGGGGTTCTCAAAATTTGTAGAGTTAGGACTACAGAATATCGGGGTGCCATGACGAGGCTCTGTAGCTTACACGTGTTTGCAAATGTGTGTTGTTTGACATGCATCACCCTTCCATGTGCTCCTTGCTGTGAAGGCCAGTTATAGACTGGGGCAGTGGCCATTGTTTGTACTGTAAAAACAAAAATCCGCCCACACCTACACATACTCATATAAAAGTGCTACATAACAACAACCACATGTAGCAGGCTCTGTTCTGTCCCCACATGAAGGCGAATGAAGGTATAACTGATAATGGCTGTGTAACTTCCTACCTTCGTATCCAAGCAGTGGAGCAGACCGGACTGGCAGATGCTCAGGTTAGATGGATCCAAACGTATACACAGGAATGAAATCAGCATGGGTTTTATTTGGTCCAAATACAGTGACAAACAGTGATACAATACTGTAAAGGTTGTAGAGGTATTGATGCTGTCCTGTGATATCTTTCCTGAGGCTAACTGCTGGTCAAAAACTGATGCCTTCACAAGCCAAGGGTATTGAATGTCCTGTCACACAGCTATAAAGCACATAAAAATGGCTGCAGGAAGTGACCAGAACCAAGGCTTGCCTAAAACCACGCCCAGCAGAGAAAAAACTTACTAGCTATAACAGGGGCATGCAGCATGCAAATTCTGGCCAGCAGATGGCAGCAACAGATCAAGACATGGAAACAAACATGGTGAAATAAGAATTGGTGATACAATGCACAGTTAAATAACAAATATGAGGGGAACAGCACACTCCCCGTCTGAAATTCCATAAGGGATTTCACTATGACGAATGTCCATAAAATATAAAACAATCTGTAACAAAGAACATGTTAGAATGCAATAAACATAACAATATAGTAGATTCCGAGTTGGAATAGAGAAGATCCACAAAGTTCAAGTTCAGTAGAGTTCACCCAGCAGGAATGTTCTGGATGGGTAGTATCAAAATGAGTTCGTTAATTGGCCTTACGAACATTTTAAACTCACCCTTTCTGAAGATCTTCAACTCCACTTTACGGACCTTGCCATCCTTGCTAGGAAGAACCTTTGTAATTAGTCCCATAGGCCAGTCAATCCGTACGGTATGTTGCTCCTTCATCAACACGAGGTCACCTTCTTTTAGGTTTGGTTTGTGGTGTTGCCACTTTCTTCTTCCTTGAAGAATATTGAGATACTCCTTTCGCCACCTGTTCCAGAAGTAATCAGCTAGGTATTGTACACGTTTCCAGTGTTTTTGGTAGATATTCGCATGAGTAAATTCTCCACTAGGCATTAGCGTAATCTCAGTTTTTTGTGTAAGTAGGATAGCTGGAGTCAGTACGGCTGGTGTTTCAGGATCCATAGATACTGGCACGAGGGGTCTAGAATTGATGATGGCTGAAACTTCAGCGAGAAGGGTGACTAGAATCTCATGTTTGAGTCTTGAAGAGTTTACATCCATCAACATAGAATTCAAGATGTTGCGTGAGATCCCGATCATTCTCTCCCAGGAGCCCCCCATGCGGGAACTATGAGGAGGATTGAAAATCCAGGTGCGACCCTTTTCCGCAAAGTGATCTTGAATGGATTTGGTGTCGATGTTCAGTTCTCTACAGGCTCCAATGAAGTTGCTTCCACGGTCAGACCTCAACTGTTTCACTGGTCCTCTGATTGCGAAGAACCGTCTTAAGGCATTAACAAGGCTGGATGTGTCCATGGATTCTATGACCTCTAAGTGAACGGCTCGCACACTCATGCAAGTAAATAGTACAGCCCAACGCTTACTGTTTGCGTGACCGCTGCCGCGGGTATGCTGTTACACAGTTAATATTTATGTTAATGTACATGAGAATTCATATAGTTTATTCTTTGTACCATTTCCTATGGATGTTTCTATAGTTAGTTATATGCTGCCATCCAGTGGCCTTATTTGTTTTTTCATATTACCTCCCTGAGATCTATGACACAGTTCCTTTGTATATGAAGCTCCTCCCTTCTTCTTGAGTTCAGCACTTCCTGTGTCATGGAGGCAGCTAACAGACCACATGTAACAGGGACACATGTATTCTGCATAGTA